>JAPPVO010000016.1:54354254-54386708 GCA_030407325.1 Camellia japonica
TGGGCGGGAGAATAATCTTTTTATCAATCAAATCTTGTACTCGTGACGGAGGCGGAAGCAGTTATCAGTAGCATGGCCTGACTGCTGGTGGTATGCACAGTACTGAGTGGCATCATGGCCTGCTGGAAGGGGTTTTGGGAGTGGCCTAGGATCGAGGGGTGTAAGATGCCCCTTTTTGGCCAAGATCAGAAGTGCCCTAGACAAAGGCATGTGGAGAGGATGGAAGGCCCTGCGCCCTCGGGGCAAGTATCTTGGAGTCTGAACACTCTTGCCAGATGCACTAGCGAACGGATCAGCGGGTGCGGCTTCGGATTTCTGATTCTTTCCGGATGCAAGGCTGGAAGTGGGAAGAACTGTTTTGGCATGACGGGGCCTATCCCGATTCTCTAATTGACTGGAACTGCCCTCAGGCGGAGTGGGGAAAGCACCCTCCACAGCTTTTGTCATAACTGCAGATACCTGTTGCTTGTTCATCCCCCTGGCTTTCAAAGCCTCTACTGCCCACAGCAGTTGTTCGATAGGGTCGGCATCTGCCTCCATCTTGCCTTTATCACTGGCCTCGGCCTGATTCAGAACTTGGTTTGATGCGTCGTTACCATAACTGGAGGTCATCTCCGGTTGGTTGAGTTCAATCACAATTCGTCCCAGTAGCGGAGGCTCCTGGGGTACAAAGCTTCCGACGTATGGTGCGACTGGCGGCGAAGCTGTCATTCCATAGGCGAGATCCGTCACGGATCTTTGAAGATCACCTATCATCCCCATTAGTTCAAATGTAGTGGGCTCGCGAGCCTGATATAGCTGGGGAGCCCAAACCGGGTGCGCGGCCGGCGATCTGGGCGGATGCGGCATGTCAACGGTGGTTTCATCATGTAAGGTGATTTCTTGATCCAACGCGGCCGTCATGACCACGATTTCTTCTGAATTCTGCGTCATGCTAAATCCTGCCGCAGTGAGGGGAAGACACTAACTGTTCTGGATTGGCTCTCTGAATCTCTAAACTGAAACAGAAAACAAGCAGCATTTCAGCCCCAGACAGATCAAGCACGGATGTAGCCGAATAACTGCACTCTACTACTGATCACTGTTTCCCAGAATCACTATTCAAACTGAACTGATATCCGCAGACACAACTGATTCTCAACAACACTGATACTGATGCCCTCGGGCCGGATACCCAACTTGTAAACTGATATATGCGTTCCCTGCAGAGATACACTCTAAAAGCACATAGCAAGTAAATGAGAGCCAATACACCCTATGTTGGGGTAGGGTTTCCCTGTCCTATTTTGTCAGGAGCTAGGGTTTTACTACGCACGCAGCGGTTTCAAACAACCTATATCGGGTAAAGCAACCTGTCCTAGTTTGGAATGGTCACTATGGATTCCGAATATGCACTAGGTCGAATGGTCAAAAGAGGGTGCCCCGGTAAAAACCGGGTTTGTGTTCCCATACTGGCAGAGCCCGCAACCGGTCAGCCTTATGGACATGCCTTGACAAGACAAGCCTCCGGCAAACCGCTCAGGAATAGCAGATGGCCAACACGGTGTCCTAGGCGCACCAATGCACATGCAATGCAAAGAAACACATAAGTATATCAAAACAGGATATCACGAGTTCGAGTCAAGCTCTCTAAACTCCCCCAGCAGAGTCGCCAGAAACTGTAGACCGCCCGTGGGCTTCGCTCTACAGTTCGGACTCCCTTTTGTGTCGCGGTTCTAAATCTGAACCAAAGAGTCCAACTCTGGCAAATCGTTTTGAAGAAAACAGATTTTTGAAAAAGTAGTGCCAAACATGGACTGCTTTGCCAGATTACAGAGTCGCCACCTAAATATTTTAAATGGGAAATGGAATTTAGGAAACCCTGACTCGGTGCCGAAGGCCACGTGTCCGTCATCACCAAAGTGACTTGGCTCGGGAGCTTGGGTACGATCGGGGAAGGTCAGCTATGAGCACCCCCTTTCGCCCGGTCCGAAGACCGGCCTCTACTAACCGTGATATCCTTTTTTGAAAACATTATGTGTTCTTATTCCAATTATTAGCCTAGAATTACTATGTTATGCGCGCAGCGAACAAGTATAGACTAGATCGCCTAATTTGGAAATAAGCATTGCATATCCGTCTTTTTGGAAACAGTTTGAAATTGCTACTCGCGAGTAGGCTAAAACACGGATTTCAATGAGTATTCCCAACTCAAGCAATCCAACCTCCACCCACAGGCATTCAAACAGTTTATAACACATAAGCATTTAGCCGCATGGTAAGCATACTGTCATGTTAGCATTCACACGCATGCGAAGTGCTAAAGCATAAAATACTTACATCGTATTCTGTGCCAAAACAAATAACCCGGTTAGCCAAACATGCATGACCTAGTTTATGTTAAGTGGCTAATGCATCGCATGCGGAATGTAATCTAGACAGGCTCGGCTATCCTAAGCATGGCACATGAAATGCAACAACTATCACGTATTCAATTTGGAATTGAAAGCACGATGCAGTTTGTATGATGTACAGCCCGATGCATGTAAACAAATGCATGGATGCACACATGCATTGCATAAGGTATGCTGAAAATAGACGTGCCCTAATCTACCATCGTAAGCAGGTAAATAAAAGGGATAGAAAGAAATGGGGATTGGAAGACATACACCCACTCACACACACTTATTACAATTTTGCCCTCGCTCGGAGGGACCAAAATAATAATACAAATAATTAACTACGCAAGCTAATTAATTATTACAAATTCACTAAATTAATTAGACAAATAATTAATCTAATTAAAACAGTAAATGCCTCGGGAGGAGGGTCCAAATGCAGCGCGCGCTCGGAATTGTCTCGGAATCGCACTGTCATGCAAGTGTGCCTCTGTTTTCCCTGCTACCCTCCTCTGAAAATTGCCAAAGTCCCAAGAGTGCCTCTCAGGGCACTGGGGAGTACCACCGGCTGAGGTACAACACCACCGGCTTAAGAATGTGGCCACCGGCACTGAGTGAAGCTATCGGCTGCCAATTCACTGCCGGTCGGCACTAAAAAGTGCCGGTCGGCACAAAATGCCTGCAAAACCTGCAACTCACAGCAGCAGAGGGCAACAATTGCATGGCAATGTAATTCAAGGTATTTATGCACTATACACACCCCACATCATGTTAATGACTCAATGGGTATATGCCTCGATCCTCGGACCACCAATCGCGCATTTTCATGCATGATGGCCCTAAGAACCAAGAATGCAACTTTGATTTCAAATGCATGCAATGCAAACAAACAAACAAGGGTGCTCAAACCTCTATCATGACTTGGTCAAGAAGCTTGGCATGCATGTTAATATGACAAGCCCTAAGCATGGCAAACTAGTATGCAACATGGACAATGCAAGGTGCTCATGCAAGCATACAAACAAGCATGTAAGGCAAACATGCAAACCAATGAAATGATGGACTTAGACATGAATTAGGCAACTCAAAAAGGCCTAAAATCAGTAGCCAAAATGCCTAAATTGGGGACTCAACAACACACACACATGCACATGTTAAGGTGCCAAACCCAAGGCATAAACAAGCAACATTCAAGCATACTTAAAGAAGCCAACATGGACTAATAGCATGCATTGAAAAGCTCTGAAATCCATTTCAAACATGATGCCAAATCATGCAACAAATCAAATCAAACAAAGCATGCGAATAGCCTAGGCTTAAGGCAAGCTAATTGGGCATTGAACCACACTTTGCACAAAATTCATGGCATGCGCTAATCAACCTAAAACAGATTTTTAGCATGTCAAAATAGGCCCAAAGGACCACTTAGATGGCATCTAAGAAGCTTGAAATCAAAGGCATGCAACATGACCAACACATGGAGCATTTAACACATGCTCCTAAGAAGTCACAAAGAGGCATGCAATGTAAACATACAAGCACTTCTAGGGACTGAAATAACACAAGAAATGGTTCCAAACCATCAAAATCATGCAAACAAAGCATGCTACACACTCATGCTCTTAAGGCCAACAAGCCAAATACAAGGGAGCCATACTAAACATGCTAAGATTGACCAAGATACTTATGGACAGAGCTAAAACATGGTAATATGAGCACAAAGTCTTCACAAACACAAGTCTAAAACATGCTAGAAATGGAGGCACGCTACCTAGACATGTTAAGGCATAAGGAGGCATTACAAGGCAACTATACTAAGCATGCATAGGAGGCCAAAACCAACTTGGAGGCATGTTATATCATGGCAATATAAACATGGAAAACAACAAGGCATGCTCAACACACACTCAAACATGGTGCTCCTTTGGAAGCCAAAACTTGCCTTTTCCAAGGACATCAAGGAGAGGGGGTGGCCCTCCCCTTTCTAGGACTTTAAGGCACCATCTCCACCATTGAAATCCCTCAAGATTTCAGTGGTGGAGAGGTCCAAGCACACAAGTCCCGGATCTCTCCAAAATAGCACAAAAATGAGCCCTTTTCAAGGCCTAAAGGGGGTCAAACTTCCCCAAACCACAAAATACCCTTAATATACAATGAAGAGGGTTAAAAACAGAACTTTTTTGTGCCAAACACTAAGCTCAAAAACTGTTTTAAACTAGGTAAAAATGGAGTGCAAAAATGGGGTAAATAAAGTAAGTTTCTTACCCTTGAAGCTTTTCTTCACAAAGGTTGGAGTTGTTGGTTCCTTGAGCTCCAAACCAGTCAAGAACACTGAAAACCAGCCTTAGAACCTCAGTTGCAAGGAGAAGGTGAGACACTAGGTGTTTGTGTGCAATAGTAAGGCACAAAACACCTAGACACACAAGAGAAGGATAGAGATAGAAGGTGTATACAACTCAAACCCTAGAAAAACCAGAGCTTCTCTCTCTCTTTCCCCTCTAACTCTCTAAATTTTGCTAACCCTTGAGCCAAGAGAAGAGCCTTCTCCTTATAGGCAACAAAGACTTACAAACTAAGTCATCCAAGGGCTCATCCCTCCATACACGTGTATGGAGGGGAAACAAGAGCTAAACAGCTGTCTAAAAATATCTCAGAAAGTAGCTGTAAAGTAGCCGGCTGGGCAAAATGGTCATTTTGCCAAAAAGAGTGCCGACCGGCACAAAATAGTGCCGACAGGCACAGTATAGTGCCGGTGTCCACACCAGCCAGCCGGTGGCCTCTAGCCACAGCCGGTGGTATGTGGGGGTGCCTCACAAAGCATTCCCTGTCCTCCTAAGGCAAAACACAAGTGTTTGGTGCAACCACAGACACAAAACGATCGAGTTCGGAGGTCCTGAGGCAAGGCGCGCGAGCCGAGAACTCCGGGAACTCCAAACGAACACAAACATGGATAATCACCGAGTGTTCCAACGGTGACGTCCAAGTCTTGAGGACGGTCAAAAATGGGGTGTCTACACTTGGCAACGCGCTTCGCCTCAGGATCTCTCGACTTGACTGTTTTGTGTATGGTTTTGCACCAAACACTTGTGTTTTGCCTTTGAAAGGCAGGGTAGGGCTTGTAGACCATCCCCACCCATCACCGGCCAGGGCTTGAGGCCACCGGCCAAATGTTTGGCCGGCCGGCACTATAGATGGCCGGCCGGCTATCTTTTTTTGGTCAATTGCATCTTTGGCCGGCCGACTACTGTGCATCTGCTTTTGCAGATATTTTTTTCACAGCTGGCTTGCATTTGGCTCCCCTCCATACACGTGTATGGAGGGCTCTCTCTTAGGGGCTTGTCTTGTAAGCTTTACAAGACAAAAAGCTCTATAAAGAGAGGTCTTCTCTCTGTTTGGGAGGTTAGACATTTTAGACAACATTTTAGGATTTTGAGTTTAGGTTAGGGTTTCTTCATATCCTACCTCCATATCTCTCTTTTGTGTGTGTTTAAGCTTAGATTTGCACACAAACACCCACCATCACACCTTTTCTTGAAGCTGAGATCCTTGAGGGTTGGTTTTGGATTTTTGGAGCTGGTTTCAACCTAAAGGAGCTGCTGGAGCTTCATTTGTGAAGAAGGTCTACAAGGGTAATCACCTTTCCCTTTTATTCCCCATTTTTACACACCACTTTTACCTATCTTGCAATTGTTTTTTGGCTTTGCATATAATACATAAAAGTTCTATTTTTAAGGCCTCTAAATAGTTTGTTAAGAGTGTTTTAAGCTTTGGGGTTGTTTGACCCCTCTTAAGCCTTGTTTGGCCTTTGTTTTGTGCCATTTTGTGTGAGCTCCGGGACCTTGGTGTTTGGGCCTCCGCACCACTGAAATCTTGAGGGATTTCAGAGGTGAGGATGGTGCCTTGAGGTCCTAGGAAGGAGAGGGCCACCCCCTCTCCTTGTTGTCCTTGAAAAGGGCTATTTTTGCCTCTTGAGGGAGCACCATGTTTAAGCGTGTGTTGGCCACGCCTTAACTGATTTTTGTGCTTATTATGTCATAATATGCCTCTGTTTTTAGTTGGTTTTGGTACACCATGCTTACTTAGCATACATGCCTTGTAATGCCATTGTTTGGGCCTTAACATGCCTTAGGTTGTAAGCCCTTGTTCTAGCATGTTTTAGGCCTAGCTTTGTGAAGCTTTAGTGCATGTTTTTGTATGATTTAGCTCTGTTTTAAATTGCTTGAGTCATACTTGCCATGTATTGCATAGCCCCTTTGCATTATTTAGCTTGTAGGCTTTAAATATGTGAAGTATTGAGCATGCATTGCTTGATTTATTTTAGTGGTTTGGAACCACTTAACATGCAATTTTAATCCTTATAACATGCTTACATGTTTGCCTTTCAATGCTTCTTTGATGCTTTAAAAGTTTGTGTTGTATGCTCCATGTTAAGCATTTATGCATGCCCCCATACTTAGACCATTTAGACGTATCTAGGTGTGCCTTTGTCCCTATATTGGCATGATTTGGGACTATTTTAATCCAACTTGGTCATTTGCTTCATGTGTCACATGACCTTGGCTTAAGCCCCTTGGCTTGTCTCGGGTTCTTGGCTTTGTTTGGGACCTTAATTGTATGCCATGCTTATCTTGTTCATTTGGTTTGGCACCATTTTAGCATGATTTCAGAGCTTTCCATTGCATACTAATTGTCCATGTTTGCATCTTCTTAGGTGTACTTAGAAGTTGCTCTTTATGCTTGAATGTTGGTCCATGTTTGCATGCATGTTTGTGTGTCCATTACTCCTTCATTTTTGAGCATCTTGGCCACTGTTTTAGGCCTAGTTAGGACTGCCTAAATCATGTTTAAGTCCATCTCTTTGCTTGTTGCATATACTCCTTGTATGTTGTAGCATATTGATGAGTGTGTTGCATGTTTGAACTTACATGATTGAATGAAGTCACATGTTTGCTCACATGCTTAGACACCTACATTGCACCTTGCATGCTTATTGGTTGCATTGTCTCATGCCTTGCATGTTTTGTATGCCTCTCTGCATTGCCATGTTGCATACCTAGTTAACATGCTTAGGTTGCATTGCATTAGCATGCATACTTGGCCTCTTGAATCGCTTATGATAGAGGTTAAGTTCCCCTTGGTTCGACTATGTGCATTGCATTCCATATTAAATGTGCACACTTGGCTTCTTGGGCCATCATGCATGGAAATGCACGATTGGTGGTCCGAAAACCAAGGCTCATGCCCCTTTGAGTCATAAACATGATATGGGGTGTGATTGGTGCATATATTGCTTGAAATGCATTGCCATGCCAAGTATTGTCCTCTGCTGCTGTCAAATCAGTTTCTGCAGGAAGTTTTGTCCGGCCGGCTACATTTAGTGCCGACCGGCCATAATTTTTGGCCGGTGGATCGGAGTTGTGGCCGGTGACCATTCTACATGGCCGGTGGTGTTCCCTGGCATCCATAGAGCAAACCCTGAGACTTTGGCAGTCCTCAGAGGAGTAAAGCAGGGAAAACAGAGGCATCTTGGGCATGTCGGTGGATTTCCGGGCAAAGCGAGCGTGCACTGCATTGAGCCTTCATCCCGGGATTGTTTATTGCTTTATTAGATTAATTAATTTGCTTAATTAATTTAGTTGGCCTGTAATAGTTAATTAGCTAGGATAGTTAATTCATTATTTGATTTGTATATTCTTTCGGTCCCTCCGAGCGAGGGCGAATTTGTAATAAGTGTGGGTGAGTGTGTGCATGTCTTCCAACCCCCACTTCTTTCTCTCCCTTTTACTTACCTGCTTTGATGGTTAGTATTAGGTCATGTCTAATTTAGCATACCTCATGCTATGCATGCGTGCGCCATTCGTCAGCATTACATGCACCGGGCTCAGCGCATCATGCTAATTGCATTATATTTCAAAATAAATTTGAATACCTGCTACTTGTGCATTTCACATGTCATCCTTAGATTAGCCGAGCCTATTCTAGTGACATTTTGTATGCGATGCATTAGGCACTTAACATAGACTTGGATCATGCATTGATTGCTAACCTGTTCTTGTTTTGGCACGGAGTACTTTGTAAGTATTTTATGCTTTAGCATCCTTGCATGCGTGCGAGTGTTGCCATGACAGCATGCTTACCATGTGACTAGATGCTTATATGTTAAACTGCCTGAATGCCTGTGGGTGAAGGTTGGATTGTGTGAGTTGGAACAACTCATTGAAATCCGTATTTTAGCCTACTTGTGAGTAGCAAAACCCAAAGCATTTTCCAAACAAACGGATATGCAATGCTTGTTTCCAAGTTAGGCGATCTAGTCTATACTTGTTTGCTGTGCGCATAACATAGTAACTCTAGGCTAATAACCGGAATAAGAACACATAAACGTTTTCAAAATTGGATATCACGGTTAGTAGAGGCCGATCTTCGGATCGGGCGAGAGGGGGTGCTCATAGCTGACCTTCCCCAATCGTACCTAAGTTCCCGAGCCGAGGCAACTTTGGTGATGACGGACACGTGGCCTTTGGCACCAAGTCAGGGTTTCCTAAATTTCCCCATTAAAAAATATTTAGGTGGCGACTCTGTATCTGGCAAAGCAGTCCATGTTTGGCATTTCTTTCAAAAAATCAGTTTTCCAAAACGATTTGCCGGATTTGGACTCTTTGGTTCAGATTAAGAACCGTGACAAATCGAGTCCGAACTGTAGCGCGAGGTCCCTCGCGGGCTCGTTACACTCGCTTGTTAGAGACTTAGATGTAATGTTATGTGCTTATGTAATAACATGTTTATGTGACTATTTGCGTATGGGATTTAGTTTCTAGGATGTTGATTGGATCCTTGGGTTTCTATGAGTCTTGTTGGAAAATCACTTGATCAATGCTATTTCTAACTAGAACTCTAGTAACGCCTCGGGACTATCATTATCCGGAAATGAAATTCGTAGGTGCTTATGTGATTATGTGCTTACGTGGAATGAATTACAGTTGTCCATGTATTAGGACGCTGTAGACACCCCATTTTTGACTGCCCTCAAGACTTGGGCGCTACTGATGGTTTACTTGTTGGAGAAAGGTGTGTAGGGCGAAGGTTCAATTTCTTCGGCAAGGAAAGGGCCAAATCCCAACTTCACACCCCATTGTGGATCAAAGCTATTTTGAACGGTTTTTAGACCTTAAAACCCTCTCTTTCAAAACATTTTTGAAATAAAATTCCTACGATGCTCTGAGGCTCACATTTTGTCAAATGATGCGCTTTTCGATAAACCGAGCAATGACAAAGTGGGAATTAACGAAAGAGAGATGAAATCTTTGAAAAATCTTTCAAAACACCTTGCTTAGGGGTTTGAAGTTGAAGAAAAGAGGAGAAGAGGGGAGAAAACAAGTTGGAGAAGAAGATAGACAAGAATCGCTAAGAGAGGGACGAGCAGTCCTCGCTAAATCAAGCTTATTTGTCTATACACTTGGAGTTAAGTTATGAAGCTACCACCATTGGAAAGAAGACTTCTGGGGCTTCATTTTTCATACAAGAATCTCTTAAACCCGAGTCCGGATGGCGGAGATATGATTGGTTGAAGTTGGGCATCATCCCGGTTGGACCGAAACTGAGCAACCTTCACCAAAACAAGCATAACTTTCTGCACAGTTAGAATTTTAATTCAAGGTTTGCGGCATTGGAAAGCTTACTTCCGGGGCTTCAATTTTGACACAAGAATGACCTAAAAAGGAGTTCATATGAAGAAGTTATGCCCGTTTGAAGTTGGACCTGCAGAGCAGATTTTTCCTGCCGACCGGCCAGAACAGAGTGCCGACCGGCCAAATAGATGGCCGACCGGCCAAATAGAGTGCCGACCGGCCAGTAAAGATGGCTGACCGACCAAGTTTGCTAGCCGACGACCTTCCGGAGTATTCTACAGATTGAATAGATGCTAGCTGTGCCAGCTGGAATGCACAGACTCTGCTCCCCATACACATGTGTGACCATTTTGAGCCTTTGCACCCTTTTTGATCCAACCTTTTGCACCCTTTTGATCAAGCTTCTTGAGGAAGCTTTGACAAAGGGTCAAGCTTCCTCAAGAAGCTTGCACCCTTTGGAATAGCTTCTCTTAGAAGCTTGGTCCCTTTGGCCCTTTTTGTATAGCTTCTTTGAGAAGCTTTATACCATTTTCCTTGCTCTATAAAAGAAACCCATCCTCCTCCATTTTTTGGTTCAGCAAAACCAGACCTAAAATAGATATATCTGATATATATCTCACTCTCTCCCTATATTTCCCTCTCTCTCTACATTTGGGTGTGTTAGAGGGCTCAAAGTGTGAGGTTCTTGGCCATTTTACACTACAACACCTAGCACCACCACCACCACTCCATTTCCAGCAGTAAGGGGAGCTTTTCAGAGGCTTAAAAGCAACATTCCTCAAGCCAAGAGGTAGCAAAAGTGTGGTCTTCAAGGGTAAGTTGCCATTTCCCTCTTTTGTAGCATTTTCTTGCCTCATCTCTTAGGCCTATTTTCTTACTGTTTTGGGCTCCGACCAGAACTGAAAAGGTCATTGTTTTGAGCCATATTTCATGTTTGTTTAAGGGCTCAACCCTTTTTGAGCCCTCCATTTGGTACTTGCTTCAATACCATCTTGTATGCCATTATTTTGCATGAAATTTCCAGCCCATGTGTGATCTGTTTTCGAGCATAATGTAAACTGTAAGAGGGCCTATTTTGAGCCCCTCTTCAACATTGAAGAAGGGCTCAACCCTGTTTGGGCCCCCTATCTTGCACTTGCTTCATAATCTCTCCTATTTACCGTAAATTTGCATGTTTTGTTTGGCCTATATGTAAATTTTTTTGGAGCATGTCATGAACTGTTAGTAAGCTTATTTTGTGTCCCTCTACAACATTGTAGAAGGGATCAACCTTGTTTGAGGCCTCCATGTTATACCTACCATTATACCCCTCTTTGGCCCCCATTTTTGGCATGCTTTTTTGGCTTATCTAGCTTCTGTTTTCGGCCATGATCAGAACTGAAAGTGGTTATATTTTGACCTTCTCGGCATATTTCATGAAGGGTCTTTTCTTGTTTGATGAATGTTTGGCCTACTTCATGTTATACCCTCTTGTGGCCTATTTCTTGCATGGCATTTTTAGCATGTTTTCATACTGATTTGAGGCTTGTCATTTACTGTAAATGTTCATATTTTTGGTCCCTCTTCAGTATTGTAGAAGGGTATTTTTCCATTTGGGCTTTTCATTTACCATCTACTTCAATACCCCTCTCTTGGCCCCTATTTTTGCATGCCATTGTTGCCCTATCTATGCTTGTTGCTTGGCCATGTTTTAGACTGAAAAATGCTTGTCTTGGGGCTGCCTTGCTACTGTATTTTCATTCCATGTCCATATTGTGCATGCATCGCATAGCTATGGGCCATTTCGGGTGCCTAAATTTGCATTTCGGGACCATTCCTTGCATTTGGTGTCATTTCGCCATCTTTCGGGACTGTTTTCCCCCATATTTCAGTGCCGAAATTCCTTTGGCATGTTTGCATATCATTTTCTATGTCATTTCATGCCTTAATACCATTGCCTCGGTTTGCGTGCCCGTGTGCACGCATTTCGAGGCACTTCATTTCCATCCATGGCCTCCTATGTGAGTGTGGCTGAGGTTCACTTGTATTGGTGTAAGCCCATCTTGCATTGTGTATGCCATGTTACAATGCGTTGTGCATGTTATGTTGTTGGCGTTGTGTATGCCATGTAGTTGCATTGCATGTTTGTATGTTAGCTTGCATGCTTAGGTTGCATGTGCATTGTTGTGCATTGCCTTGCCTCTTGATCAACCATGATTGAGGTTGGGTCCCTTGTATGTTTTGTGTGCATTACATTTGATATTAGAATGCACACTTGACTCTTTGGCCATCATGTATGGAAATGCGCGATTGGTGGCCCGAGGGTCAAGGGTCATGCTCCCTTGAGTCCATTGCATGATAGGGAGTGTGTCCGTGCATACATTTGCCTGAAAATTCCATGCCATACACTGCTTGCCCTCTGCTACTGTCAATTGCAGGTTCTGCAGCAAGTTTTGGCCGATCGGCTAAATAAAGTGCCGACCGGCCAGGAATTTGTAGCCGATAGATCAAAATGCAGCCGGTGATCATCCCCTTTGGCCGGTGGTGTTCCCCCTCAGCCGGTGGTGTCCCACAGAACTCAAAGAAGCAATCCTGAGACTTTGGCAATTTTCAGAGGAGCAGGGCAGTGTAAACAGAGGCAACAGTGCTATGGCAGCGAGTTTCTGGTGAGACGGGTCAAGCATGCATCATTCACGCATCCCGAGGCAGGGCTGCGGCCACCCCCTTTCTGCATTTATTTTGTTAATTAAGGGTCTGTAATAATTAATTAGCTAGGATAGTTGATTTGTTATTTGGCCTGTATATTCTTTTGGTCCCTCTGAGCGAGGACGCAATTGTGTAATAAGTGTGCGTGAGTGTGTGTATGTCTTCCAACCCCACGTCTTTCTTCCCTTTTATTTACCTGCTTATGATGGTAGATTAGGGCATATTTAAAATTAGCATACCTTATGCAATGCATGCGTGCATCCATGCATTTGTTGACATGCATCGGGCTCGGTACATCATACAAACTGCATTGTATTTCAAATCTAACTTGAATACGTGATAGTTGTAGCATTTCATGTGCCATTTTAGGGTTAGCCGAGCCTACTCTAAATTGCATCCTTGCCTGTGTTGCATTAGCCACTTAACATGATCTAGGGACATGTATGTCTACTAACTAGTTTCTTGTTTTGGCACGGAGTACGATGTAAGTATTTTACGCTTTAGCATACCACATGCGTGTGAATGTTGCCATGACAGTATGCTTACCATGAGACTAAGTGCTTACATGAGATAAACTGTTTGAATGCCTGTGGGTGGAGGTTGGATTGTCTGAGTTGGGGAAACTCATTGAAATCCGTGCTTTAGCCTACTTGTGGGTAGCGAATTTCAAAACACTTTTCAAAACAAACGGATATGCAATGTTTGTTTCCAAATTAGACAATCTGGTCTATACTTGTTTGTTGTGCGCATAACGTAGTAATTCTAGGCTAATAATCGGAATAAGAACACGTAACGTTTTCAAAATCGGATATCACGGTTAGTAGAGGCCGGTCTTCGGACCGGGCGAAAGGGGGTGCTCCTAGCTGACCTTCCCCGATCGTACCCAAGCTCCCGAGCCAAGACATTTGGTGATGACGGACACGTGGCCTTCGGCACCGAGTCAGGGCTTCCTAAATTCCCCCATTAAAAAATATTTAGGTGGCGACTCTGTAATCTGGCAAAGCAGTCCATGTTTGACACTACTTTTCAAAAAATCTGTTTTTCTTCAAAACGATTTGCCAGAGTTGGACTCTTTGGTTCAGATTAAGAACCGCAACAACAAAAGAGAGTCCGAGCTGTAGCGAGGTCCCCCGCGGGCTTGTTACAGACGCGAGTGTTGTAGCTTCGGCACATTTGTGAATGTGCTAATGTCTTCGTTACCTTTATTAGGATGTCAGGACGAGGACGAGGTGGTAGGCGTGGTAGGCGTGGTAGGCAAGAGGTGCCTATGCCGGAGGATGTTCTGGCGCAGCAGGAGGGGGTTGGCCAGGCCAATGTGGCCGAGCCAGCAGGTCAGCAGGCTATGGGTGTTTTAGCCCGCGAGATAGCGGGGGCTTTGAGGGAGTCTATGGGCATTCTCAAAGCTGAGAATCCAGTTCAGGCCCAGGTTGTTGATGCAGGGCCTTCCTTTCTGAAGAGGGAGTTCTTCTGATCTAATCCGGATGAGTTTGTCGGGGATCTGAAGGAGCCACTTAAGGTGGACGAGTGATTGGAACAGATGACAAAGACGTTTGAGATGCTTGGCATCGAAGACGGAGCATTGAAAGTGACCTTGGTATCTTTCCAGCTTAAGGGGGATGCGGGTCAGTGGTGGAAGTTCATGAGAGGCTGTATTGGTGGCACATGGGAGGCTTTTGTGGATGCTTTCCAAGAGAAGTACTTATCTCCAAATGTCAGGGAGAAGCTGAGGGATCAGTTTTGCTAGCTCAAGCAGCTGAGCTTGTCTGTGGCCGAGTTTGAGGCCACTTTTACTAGTTTGTCCAGGTTTGCACCCGAGCTTGTGGCGTCCGAGGAACGCCGTTGCATTGAGTTTGAGCGGAAGTTGAGGCGCGGGCTCAAGATGAGAGTTAGAGGGTCTATGACTCGAGATTATGGGCGTCTTGTGGACGCTGTGGCACATATGGAGATTATGATGCAGGAGGAGGAGGAGGGGAAGAGAGGCTCCAAGAGGAGTCAGGACGGCCAGGGTGATGGTAGGAGACAGAGGGGTTCTAACCCTCAGCAGTCTCAGGACGGTTTTGCTAGATCTACCTTTCCAGTGTCGAGTGCAGGTTCTGGGAAAGGCAGTTAGGGAGAGGTGACCTATTACAAATGTGGTCAGCTGGGCCACAAGTCTCCAGCTTGCCCACAGAGGGGAGGAGGTCAGAGAGCAGCTTCTTCTTCGGCTCAACCTTAGGTCCAGAGTCAGGGCAGAGGTCAGCCACTGTCTTGCTATCAGTGTGGTCAGGCGGGGCACCTGAAGAGGTACTGCCCGCAGCTGAGTGCCACATCGGGTGCGTCTGGTTCTAGGCAGACGCAGAGTTCTCAGCCAGCTTAGTCTGTGCAGGCCTCGAGGGCCAATCCGGGAGCTTCGTCGTCCGAGTCTGTGCAGCAGTCATTTGCCCCGAGGGGTGAGCAGGTGGATCAGGGACCTACAGGGCGTATATATGCTGTTACCGCGCAGGACCTAGTACCGGCTCCATCTGTTGTGAGAGGTACCTTTTTGTTTTGCAACTCGGTTGCCAATGTGTTGATAGATACGGGTGCATCTCATTCCTTTATATCTACTGCATTTGCATCTGTTTTGGGGCTAGAGTTGGCACAGTTAGCATCTCCTATTTGTGTAGTATCACCTATTGGGGGTGAATTGATTTTGAAACAAGGGTGTAGAGGTTGTGATATAGAGGTAGCAGATCGCCGACTTCCATTTCCTTTTGTAGTTATACCTATGTCGGGTTTTGATATTATCTTGGGTATGGACTGGCTATCGTCATACCGGGCTGTTATTGATTGTTACCGCGAGAGGGTCACAATATGTACCTTGAGCGGGGATTGTTTCCATTTCTTGGGGGATCGGGTTGGTAGTGTGTTGCTACCGGTGTATGATCCGCGAGGGTGGAGTGAGCTTAGTGGTCTTCTCACTAGCCTTTTGAGTAGTGAGTGTGATGAGACCGGGGTTGAGTTGCCGAGAGTGGTTTGCGAGTATTCGGATGTTTTTCCCGAGGATCTTGTCAGTTTGCCACCTCATCGAGAGATAGAGTTCTCTATTGATTTAGTGCCCGGCACAGCGCCGATTTCTATGGCACCTTACCTTTTTGCCCCAGCCGAGTTGAGTGAGTTAAAGATTCAGCTCCAGGAATTGCTAGATAAGGGCTTCATTCGCCCTAGTGTTTCACCGTGGGGAGCACCAGCCCTCTTTGCAAAAAAGAAAGATGGTGCCTTGAGACTTTGCATCGATTACTGGAAATTGAATCGGGCTACGGTTAAGAATAAATACCCTATGCCCCGTATAGATGATCTGTTTGACCAATTGAAGGGGTCCCGTTGTTTCTCTAAGATAGACTTCAGATCGGGTTACCACCAGTTGAGGGTCAGGGAGGAGGATATTCTGAAGATGGCATTCCGTACGCGGTATGGCCATTATGAGTTCCTGGTGATGCCATTTGGGCTCACCAACGCACCGGCAGTGTTTATGGATTTGATGAACCGGATCTTCCGAGAATTCTTAGATCGCTTTGTGGTCGTTTTCGTGGACAACATTCTGATTTATTCACCTTCTGAGGAGGAGCATAAGGAACACCTGAGAGTGGTGCTTGAGTTGCTTAGAGCCCATAAGTTGTATGCCAAGTTTGGGAAATGTGAGTTCTAGCTAGAAGAGGTCAAATTCTTGGGCCATGTGGTCTCCGGGGAAGGAGTGTCTGTTGATACATCTAAGATTGAGGCAGTGCAAGATTGGGCACAGCCTAAGAGCGTTTTTGAGATCCGCAGTTTTCTAGGATTAGCTGGGTATTACCGCCGGTTTGTGAAAGATTTGTCCAGCCTAGCTTCACCGTTGACTAGATTGACGCGGAAAGGGGTCAAATTCGTATGGAATGAGACTTGTGAAAAGTCGTTCCAAGAGTTGAAGGTTAGATTGACCATCGCTCCAGTCTTGATTATTCCGGAGAGAGGTTTGGGTTAGGCGGTTTACTGTGATGCCTCACGAGAGGGTTTGGGTTGTGTGTTGATGCAAGAGGGGAAAGTGGTAGCCTATGGCTCACGTCAGTTGAAAATACACGAGAGGAATTACCCTACACATGACCTAGAACTAGCAGCTGTAATTTTTGCCTTGAAGATTTGGAGGCACTACCTTTATGGTGAGAGATTCGAGGTATTCTCGGATCATAAGAGTTTGAAGTATCTGTTTACATAGAGAGACTTGAATCTAAGGCAGAGAAGGTGGATGGAGTTCATTGAGGACTACGACTTTGAGTTGCACTATCACCGGGAAAGGCCAATGTTGTTGCCGATGCCCTTAGTAGGAAGTCCATTATTGATGTAGCTTGTATAGCCATTCGGGAGTGGGAAATGTTGGGTGCACTTGGCGAGTTTGATTTGCTTCTGGGCAAATCTGTTGAGGCTGTGGCCTTGTTTTCTGTTGTTGCGCAGCCTACACTTGTGAGTCGAGTGTTAGAGGCATAGACAGGTGACCTTGAGGTAGAAACCCTCTGGGAAAAGATCTCCAGTGGGAAGGTTGAGAAGGGTTTGACGGTGTATCCCGACCTGAGTGTGAGATACCGAGACCGTTTCTTTGTACCGGAGTCTTGCTGAGAGGACGTACTTCGAGAGTTTCACCATTCACACCTTGCGGTACATCTGGGAGGTACTAATATGTATCGTGATTTGGGTCGTCAGTTTTGGTGGCGGGGTATGAAGAAGGATGTAGCAGTTTTCGTGTCTAAGTGCCTTACTTGTCAGCAAGTGAAGGCCGAGCATCAGAGGCCAGCGGGTTTGTTGCAACCCTTGCCTATTGCCGAGTGGAAGTGGGAGCATGTCACTATGGACTTCATTGTAGGTCTTCCGAGGACTCAGCAAGATAGTGATGCTATTTGGGTGGTTGTAGACCGGTTGACTAAGTCAGCGCACTTTATTCCGATGCGCATGAGAGATTCAGTAGATCATCTTGCCGACTTGTATATTCGAGACATAGTGAGGTTGCACGGGGTCCCAGTGTCGATCATCTCTGATAGAGATCCTCGTTTTACTGCTAGGTTGTGGCAGAGTTTGCAGAGTGCCTTGGGTACTAGATTGACCTTTAGCACGGCTTATCATCCTCAGACTGACGGGCAATCCGAGCGTACTATTTAGATCCTTGAGGATATGCTTCGAGGTTGTGTCCTTGACTTTAGTGGGACGTGGGAGAGGCACTTGCCCTTGGTGGAGTTTGCCTACAACAACAGTTTTCAGTCTAGTATTGGTATGGCACCGTTTGAGGCCTTGTATGGCCGACCGTGTAGGTCTCCGGTTTGTTGGGCCGAAGTGGGTAATGCACCTTTGTTGGGCCCGGAGTTGGTGAGGGAAACAACGGAGAAGGTTGGGCTTATCCGTAGGAGGCTTGTTACAGCCCAAAGTCGCCAAAAGAGTTATACCGACCGTAGGAGGAGGCCTTTGACTTTTGAGACGGGTGATCATGTCTTCTTGAAAATATCACCTAGACGGGGTTTGATGAGGTTTGGGAAGAGTGGGAAGTTATCCCCTCGGTTTATCGGTCTCTTTGAGATCCTTGAGAGGAATGGGGAGGTTGCTTATCGTTTGGCCTTGCCGCCGCAGTTATCTAGAGTACATGACGTGTTTCATGTTAGTATGCTTCGGAAGTACGAGCCGGATCCATCGCACGTGTTGGATTGGACCGACTTAGAGGTAGACGAGGACGCCTCGTATGAGAAGAGACCGGTTCGGGTCTTGGATAGGCGGGAGCAAGTCTTGCGAGGCAAGACCATTCCCTTGGTAAAGGTTTGTGGAAACATCACAGAGTGGAGGAAGCCACTTGGGAACGTGAGTTGGAGGTCCGTAAGAAATATCCGGACTTACTTGTTCATGTGTAATCATGTTTTGAAAATTTTGTAATATTGATAAACTCTAAGAGCATTGATTGTGTCTTAAGTTGTAAAAGTTGGTGTATGTTTTGAGTTTGTGGAAATATAGTTTGGAACTTGCCTTATAATGGAAGTTGATTTTAACATTGTATATGTTGATGATGTTTCAGAAATGCAAATGTATTGTTGGCATTGAATATATTTTGAGATACATGTTGATAATGCATGTTGGAGATTATATGGAAGTTTGCCTCTTGAATAGAGATGAAATGACCGGTAATGGGTCAACTTCTTGAATTTTGTATTGTAGTAATGTTGGTAATTGAGAAAACATGTTTTTGAAAAACTTGTACTTAATTTCGGGAACGAAATTCTTTAAGGGGGGGAGGTTATAGCGATCCCGGTTTCCCTTCCTTTGATTGTTGTATTCCGGACTTAGGTTCCGTGGAGTTGGTGGTTGTATATCTTGTTGTTATCCTTTAATTCCGTGTGTTTGAGTTTTAGGATGTATTGGGGGTGTTTCGAACAGGTTGGTTGAGCTTTAGTCCCATTCCTTGCTGCCCAGAATTTTGGTGGTACACTCGAGCGGGTCCTTTGCGCTCAAGTGGAGTTTGATTTTTGGTTGTCCGCTCGAGCGAGTCTTGTTGCGCTCAAGCGGGGTTTACACGCTCTCAACATTTCATGCCTCTGCAAAACTTCTGCAGGTGTGTTTTTCACGCTCGAGCGGATTTTCTTAGGCTCGAGCGGGTCTGTGGACGCGCCTTGCGTGAGAGGGGGACTTATGCATGCCACAGTTCGGACTCGTTTTTGTCACGGTTCTTAATTTGAACCAAAGAGTCCAAATCCGGCAAATCGTTTTGAGAAAACAGATTTTGAAAGAAGTGCCAAACATGGACTGCTTTTCCAGATACAGAGTCGCCACCTAAATATTTTGTTAATGGGAGAATTTAGGAAACCCTGACTCAGTGCCAAAGGCCACCGGTCCGTCATCACCAAAGTTGCCTCGGCTCGGGAACTTGGGTACGATTGGGGAAGGTCAGCTATGAGCACCCCCGCTCGCCCGATCAAAGATCGGCCTCTACTAACCATGATATCTAGTTTTGAAAACATTATGCGTTCTTATTCCGGTTATTAGGCTAGATTTACTACGTGATGCGCACAGCAAACAAGTATAGACTAAGTCGCCTAAATTGGAACAAAACATTTCATGTTTGTTTATTTTGAAAATGGTTTGATGGTGCTACCCGTAAGTAAGCTAAGACATGAATTTTGCCACCCTCAAGTGGGCTTAAAACTTGCATTCAATGCATTGCTCCAATTTAAGTAACCTAACCTCCACCCACAGGCATTCAGGCAATTATGTCACATAAGCAGCTAGCCTCATGGTAATTATGCTATCGTGGCAACATTCACACACATGTGGCATGCTAAAGCATAAAAACTTACCTAGTACTCTAAGCCAAAACAGAAACTAGTTAGTAATCATATGCATGATCCTAGTTCATGTTTAAACTGGCTAATGCAACACATGCAAAGATGCAATCTAGACAGGCTCGGCTATCCTAAACATGGCATGTGAAATGCAACAGATAACACGTATTCAATTTGGAATTGAAATACAATGCAGTTAGCGTGATGCGCCAAGCCCGGTGCATGCAATACAGATGAATGATGCACGCATGCATAGCATAAGGTATGCTAATTTAAATATGTCCTAGTCTAACCATCATAAGCGGGTAAATAAAAGGGAAGAAAGACGTGGGATTGGAAGACGTGCACACACTCACACACGCTTATTACAAATACGCCCTCACTCGGAGGGACCGAAAGAATAATACAGTCCGAATAATGAATCAACTATCCTAGCTAATTAATTATTACAAAACTTCTAATTTAATTAACAAAGTAAATATAGAAGGAAGGTGGCCGCAGCCCTGCCTCGGAATGAATGAATGATGCATGTTTGACTCGTCTCACCCGGAAACTCGCTGCCATAGCACTGTTGCCTCTGTTTACACTGCCCTTCTCCTCTGAAAATTTGCAAAAGTCCCAAGGATGCTTCTCTGAACACTTGGGAGCATCACCGACCAAATGGGAACACCACCGGCCACGGGGAATGGTCACCGACCACTGGTTAAGCTATCAGCCACAAATTGTTGGTCGGTCGGCACTCCAAGTAGCCGACCAGCTATTTCTTCCTACAGAATCCTGCAGTTGACAGCAACAGAGGGCAAGCAGTGTATGGCATGGAATTTTCAAGCAAATGTATGCACGGACACACTCCCTATCATGCAATGGACTCAAGGGAGCATGGCCCTCGACCCTCAGGCCATCAATCACGCATTTCAATGCATGATGACCCAAAAGCCAAGTGTGCAACTTTAATATCAAATGAATGCACACACAAAACACATCAAAGGCCCCAACCTCTATCATGATTGATCAAGAGGCAAGGGATGCATGCACGATGCAATGCAACCTAGGCATGGAGGCTAAGTATGCAACATGAACATGCAAATAAGTAATGTATACTAGGCACGCAACCTAAACATGTAAGCAAACATGTCATGCAACAACATGCGATGATGGACTTAAACTAACATGGATAGCTCGCAAGCATGCCAAAATCATTGGCCATAATGAGGCAAGTGAGGCAACAAAATACATAGAATGCATGCACAATGCATTAACCAAGCTTGAGGCACAAAAATGCAACTCTACCAAAGCATGGCAAAGAGGAAATATGACATACAATGGTGCATGTTCCAGTGCTGGAATGGCATACAAAATGACCCCAAAATGACTCCAAAGCATGCAAACACTCATGTAACGCATTGTTAAGGACTCAAGCACTAAAGCTAGTGAAATGCAATACACTATAAACATGCAAAGCGATGCTCGAATGATGAAACCAGCCCCAAAAAGTCCCTATACAGCCCAAAATAATGCTAAAACATGTATGAGGTGTAACCAAAATAAGCTAGCATGCTTGGCCAAAACATCATGCAATATGAGCTATTAGGCATGGTTTACATTACATGTATATAAAGCACAAGAGAGGTCACCAAACCAGACCAAAACGGTAACATGGTATGTCAAATAAACCCCAAAAACCCATGGAAACAAGGTCCATGCATGCAAGAATGGTGTGTTCCTTTGAAAGGCCAATAAGGGGGTTACTCCACACATGCAACAAGGACACTTAACATGGCAAAACTAACTCTAGAAATGGGTTATGGAGGTCCTAAAACCCACTGAAAAATGCTTGAACCGAGCTCAAGAAGTGTGCAAATATAGGCCCCTTTGTAAGGCCAAAAATGCAAGTAATCAAGACAATAAGGAGAGGGGATGGCCCTCTCCTTCTTAGGACCTTAAAACACCATCCTCACCACTGAAATCCCTCAAGATTTCAGTGGTGAGGAGGCCCAAACAAGGTGGTCCCGGAGCTCACCAAAAACACACAAAAATGGGGCCAAACAAGGCCTAAGAGGGGGTAAACGACCCCAAACACAAAAGTGTTCTTGAACAAACTTAAAAAGGAGCCAAAAACAAGACTTTTTTCAGTTATACACAAAGCTTAAATCAGCATGCAAGACAGGTCAAAAGCTAATGCAAGATTGGGGAAAATAAAGCAAAAGTGTTACCTTGAAGAACACTTCAAGAACAGCAGGTCCAGCCACTCTTCTGACCAAAATCAGTCCAAAACCTCAAGAACAAACCCTCAATGTCTCTCAAAGTCGAAGTAAGGTGTAATGCTATGTGTTTGAGTGCAAAACTAAGAACAAACACACACTTTAGGCCCTCAAACACACACAAAATGAAGAGAGAGGGAGATATAGGGAGAGAGGATGATATATATCAGATATATATGTGTATAGCTCTGGTTTTTTGCTGAACCAAACAAAGGAGAGGGTTAGTCTCCTTATATAGGCAAGGGAAAGCTTAAAGCTTACAAGAGAAGCCAAGTGAGAGGGGTCAAGGGGGTCAAGGCTTCCTAGAGAAGCTAAGGCAAGGGTGTAAGCTTCTTGGGGAAGCTTTGACAAAGGGTTAAGCTTCCTCAAGAAGCTTGATCAAAGGGTGCAAAACGTTTGGATCAAAAGGGGTCAAAGGTTCAAAATAGCCACACATATGCACGGGAGAGAGGGTTTGTGCATCCCAGCTGGCACAGCTGGCATGCACCATGCCTGAAGGGTGCAAAAGGGTAAAACCGGCCACGAAAGGAGGCCATCGGCCAAATAAATGGCCGGTCGGCACAATAAATGGTCGGCCTGCTATTTTTTCTAGCCGACCGGGTAAATAGATGGCCGATAGGTGGCTTCTAAGGTCAAAAAGTGGCCAGTGGGTATCCAGATTGAAGCCCTAGAAGTTAGCTTTCCAATGGCGCAAACCTTGCATTAAAATTCCTCCTGTGCAAAAAGTTATGCCCTTTTTGGTGAAGCCGTGCAGATTCGATCCAACCGGGATGATGCCCAACTTCAACCGATCATATCTCCCCCACCCAGACTTGGCTTTAGGAGATTCTTGAGTGCAAAATGAAGCCCCAGAAGTAAGATTTCCAACGGTGGTGGCCTCATAGCTAAAATCCAAGTATGCAGCTAAATAAGCCAGATTTAGCGAGGACTGCTCGACCCTCTTCTACCCGGATTCATGCCGAACTTCTCCCAAACTAGTTTTCTCCTTTCCTTTCCTCTTTTCTTCAATTTCAAACCCCTAAACAAAGTGTTTTGAAAGATTTTTCAAAGATTTCATCTCTCTTTTATTCATTCTCCACTTTATCCTTGCTCGGTTTACTGAAAAGCGCAACATTTAACGAAATGCAAGCGTCGGAACATCGTAGGAACTTTATTTTCAAAACATTTTGAAAGAGAGGATTTTAAGATCTAAAATCTTTTGATCAAGATGTTTTGGTCCAAAAGGGGTATGAAGTTGGATTTGACCTCTCATTGCCGAAGAAATTGAACCTTGCCCTGCACACCTTTACCACCAAGTAAACCTCAGTCACCCAAGTCTTAAGGGCGGTCAAAAATGGGGTGTCTACAGGGTCGCACTCACGGACTTGTCTCGGGGGCTCGAGCGGGTAGTTCATTGTCTGTAAAAGTACTGGAAGAGGAAATCTACGCTCGAGCGGGCTTTCCCTTTGCGCTCGAGCAAGTGTGTTTTGTAGTTGTGTCTTGGTGCTCGAGGGTACCCTTCACGCTCGAGCGGGTCCAGTTTTGTGCTTGACGCTCGAGCGTCCTATTCTTCGCTCGAGCGGGTCCATACGTATATCAGATATCAGCTGGTCTTTTTAGATCACTTTTTCAACTTCCACTCTCTCTCTTACTTTTCCAAAACCACTTTTGAGAGCTCCTCTCTCTAGAATCTACCTTCTCTCTAGGGTTTGATCTAGTTAGAGTGATCCACTCTTTTAGTGTCTTTGTAAAAAGTTTAGAGCTTGTTAAGAGCCACCTATCCATCCGAAAATTTCTTGGTTTGGAGCATTTCGAGATTTCTCCATCATCCCCATTGGTTTCATCTCTTGAGGTAGGGATTCCTACTCATCTTTATGAGCTTTGACATGAATATTGAGCTTTTGTATAAATGGTTTGGATTTGGAAGTTAGGTTTTAAATGTGCAATTTTTAGAAAAGGGGTTTTGTTTCTTTTAAACCAAGAATGTGTGTTTGGGTTTCAAAATGAGTATATTGATGTTTGATAATATTTGGACCATTGGGTCAATATTGAGAAAAATGAGAAAAATGTCATGTTTGGGTATATTTTGGTCATTAGTGTAATTATGACATTTATGATGAAAATGTGAAATTGAGTCGAAAATAATGAAATTGGCTCAATACGAGATGGAATAGTGAAGTTGGATTTATTAATCGTCACTTTTAAAAATGTTGATAAATTATCTGTTGATGCATTTATTATCTGTTAGAAATAATTGCTTTGGGCTATCGGTGGAGGATAGTCTTGATTGTTGTAGACAATGCATGATGATTAGGCAAACTAAACTAATCAAATGAGTATGCCATCGAATATGCGGTTGGTATAATACATGAATTTTATGTATTGATTTGATTATGTATATGATAGGTGTTATATACATTGTATTGTGTGGGAAGAGATAGGGGATGTACTCCACGGTTTAGGAGAAGATAAGGGATGGACCTCTAAACCGGATATTGATTAGGAGGAGATAAGGGATGGACTCCATTGATACAGCACTAAAATGTGTATCATTTGTGAAGTATGGAAGTGTTTTTGTTTGACATTGATACAGCACTAAAATGTGTATCATTTGTGAAGTATGGAAGTGTTGTTACATGTTATTGATACAGCACCAAAATGTGTATCTGTTATGAAGTGTGAAATGTTTAATATGAGTTATTATCTCATCTGAAATAGAAATACTGTTGATATGAGATGTGATCTCAATCAAATTGTTTGGCCAGGTTCTGAGCCATAGTTATGAATTGAGAATTGGATAAGAAATGGAAAATGAAATGAAACATGGTCACTTTTGTCATGTAATTGAAACGGATTATGAATTGATTCGTGTGAGTTAAACATTTATCAACTGCCAATGTTTTAGTTATTGCTCTTGTTATGTTTAGCATATCTCTACTGGGCGTTGGCTCACCCTATATGGGACGTCATTTTCAAGTACAGGTAGCATGCCACCTCCAAAGACGTAGCTTGAGAGGCTTAGTGGCTGGGACATCTTTTGTGATTACATTTTTGTATTACATGTATATCAAGCCAAGGGCTTACTTTGTGTTTCGAGTTAGTACTCCTTTTGTAACCAAGTGTTGACTTGGAAAGTTGTAAGCCCATAGGGCATTTACTTTTGTTGTCAACATGTAATACATTTTGTAATGAATACTCCGATGGAATATAATTATGCTTTATTTTCTTATGTCTAAGCATGTCAATACTGTATGATTTATGGGTTTATTCTGAGGGCGTTACAGGCCCCAGCACGTGGCCAAGATGAGCGTCGAGGTCAAGGCAGAGACAGGGGTGCTCAGAGCCAGAGCAGCGAGTCTGAGCCCATATTGAGCGGGGATGATACTAAAGCCAGTGACTCTAAGGAGGTAGTGAGCCGACGCTCTGAGTCTGAGAGTGGCGGCGATGATGCTGGCTCGGGGTTAGGGAGCGGAGATGATGCCGAGGCTGGCTTTGAGGCAGGGAGCGAAGATGATGAGACCGGCACTGGCTCAGAGTCTGATTCTTATAGCGGTGTTGACGGAGATAGTGCCCCTGAGTCCCCTCCGAAAAAAAGGACGAAGAGGGCCTTTCAAGCTTGAGATGACTAGTGCCGATTTTTGTACTTTTTTTGCTTAGTTTCTTTTATTTTAGTAGTTCAGCACATGTATAGCTTCAGATAGGCTTTTACTTTTGCTTTTGAAAACTTGTACTCTCTTTTATAAAAAACTATGATCGGGGAAAACCCTGCAATATTATAAAAATAGTTATTGTTTCTGCATCATGAGCACCACATTTGTAGAATGAAAATGAAGTTGAATTTGAAACCAAAAATAAAAACTTGTACTAGCACGATGTTCTTAATTGGGTAATGAGTTGAATAACGACCAAAATACAAAATATAACTCGATAAACAAAGCAACAACAACTTAAACACAGATATGCACACTTGCTAAAACCAAAAGACTCAAAACACAAAGACCAAGACAAAACCAGGCTGCCAAAACTGCCAGGCCCACAAGTGGGCGGCCGACCACTTGTGATGGATCCACCAAGCGACTGACAACTGGCCTCCACTCACAGCCCTGTCTTCTACAAAAGGTCTTTCTTCGTGATTTCTTCACCAGAACCTCATTTTTGCTGTTGTTTCTTCCACACATTGAGATATTCCTTGCCGAGAAGCTCACAGATTGGATAGCCACTTTAGACAGTACGAAAAAGGTGAATTTCTGAGGTTTCGGCATAAACGCGCTTTTTTCGTTAAGCCGTACGCTGCTTTGTTTTCCATTCCTCCATGTTGCGGTCCGATGTTAGGACCCAATTACGCATGCATTTCACTTCGGAACATAGGAAATATGCCCGATTCTTGAAGAATTTCAAGCATTGATGGAAACCTGGCGTGATGAAGAAATCATGCCTCAGCCCCATTTTGGCCATGCCCAGGCTTTGGGACGAATGTGTGGGCTCACTTTGCACGAAGCTCGATCGTTGGCCTATGACGGAGAGCTAGATATACCCAGCTTGATTCATCGATTTTCTAACATCGGTGACAGAAGCGACCCTCTCTGGTGAGGTTTTCGGCAACATGCCCTCTGTTTATGTATGCTCGCACATTTTCTTCTTGCCCCCAGTTACGGCGGAACCAGCATTCGGTTGATCGAAGTGGCCTAATGTCTAAAAGAAGGTAAGAGTTGTATCGGTTTGACGCTGGCCGAGACCCTGATTAGCTTAGATGCTTTTCATCGGTGAGAGACCTCCAGATTTGCGGGGAAGTCCACTACTTCTTCAGGTATCGTTTCCCACCCTTTCTGATATATGCCTCGCACATCACTCGGCACTCATGCTCTATTTTCTCTCAAAGCCCTTTCTTTACTCTTCTCTTCACGCACATCTCTCTATTCTTTAATCTCTCTTATTTTTTATCCCTCCCCAAGTATGTCTCATAGATAAGCTGAAAGTGGTGGACCCTTGCCCCGAGTATTCAGCTCGAGCTTATTTCATCTGCCAACGACTAGTGGACTTTCCCAGTAAGGGTTGGTGGTGCAACTGGATGTGCAACAGATCAACAGCTAACATAGCTTGGCGTTGCCCCTGGCTCAATCTGACTGAGATGAGTTACAGCATGACCCGGCAGCCAGGCATACAGTTGATTGGCCTCACGCACTGCTTGTTCTACTTTCCCTTCCGGTTCAGACGCCAGTTCGGGCATGATCAGACTTGTCCATAAGAGGGGGTAGAATACCCGGCTTCATTCCCGATTCGTGCTTCACACCTGGCTCGGTACCTTGCTGCCTGGAGGACGAGAGAGCTTCTGGCCCCTACCCCTAGCCCTAGTTTCAGTTATGCCCTTTCTGGCGAGTGCTTAGCTTGGTTAGAGGATGAGGCATAAGTCGGGCCTACTTTAGTTGCAGAGACTTCCGCAAGCACGAGCAGAGGACGCAAGAGCACCTAACTCACCTATGCCCCTAGTTTATTGCTTTGACCTTTCTGTTCAAGTTTTATGATGTAAAAACAACTTTGATTTGTATCAGAGAGTTGGAAAATGTACTTGTGTTGAAATCAATGGAATTAAGATTGTGAGCATTAAAAATTTTCCTTTTGGTCCCGAAAATGGTCTAAGTTGTAAAAGGTAAAATTTTGAACAAAATCAACTTTTATTAAAACTTTCCAAAACCATTTTCGAAAATGATCACTGCCTGACATGCACAAAATCAAACCCTCAAGATGTACAACCTCGAATCAAAAGATCATAACTGCCCCTGATTGCATACCATTACTGCTCTGCATTGTAACCAGCTTTTCTTCCCAAAATAAAGATCACAACCAAACTAACAGATGATGAACAAAGATGACCTGATCAGACAAACAGACAGGACAGCTGAGTTGGAGATGGTTACGGCCGAACTTTAGGATGAAGTTGCCTTCGTATCCCAAATATGGGAATCAGGCCTTATGTAGTTCGGTTCAGGTTCACTCAAGTATTAACTCTTTCCTTTTGCACTCTAACTTTTGCCAAAGTTGCCCTTTAGGGTTTTCAACCTTGCGAGCTCTATTTTTCTTTGTTTCTAATTTTTTATGCTCTAACTTTTGCTTAGGTTGCCTTTCCGGGTTTTCGGCCTAACGAGCCTCTCAAGGATAGTATTTCTTTAACTTGTCCATATTGATCGGCTGTGAAAATTTCAAGCCATCCAGGTCCATGAGAATAACCGCTCCACCCGACCAGATAGATTTGATGATGTAAGGACTAGTCCAATTGGGTTTGAACTTGCCCCTAGGGTCATGGATGGGAGCTCGGTTGTCTTTCTGTACCATATCTCCTTCCTTGAGATTCCGAGACTTAACCTTCTTGTTAAAAGCCTTAGCAATTCTGTGCTGGTAACCCTAGACATGATACAATGCCTTTAGCCTTCTCTCATCAAACAACATCAACTTCTCAAATCTACTCTGTTGCCAGTCCGCCTCCGCTATCTGACACTCAGCCATAACTTGCAGCGACAGCACTTCAATTTCAATTGGCAAAACGGCTTCCATCCCATAGACGAGAGAATAAGGGGTTGCCCCTGTAGATGTTCGGATCGAGGTCCGGTAGCCCCAAAGTGCAAACGGAAGTTTATCCGACTAGTCCTTGTAGGTCTCAACCATCTTCTGCAGGATATTTTTGACGTTCTTGTTTGCGGCCTCAACAGCTCCATTGGTTTGTGCCCTGTATGTGAATGACTTGTGAAAAGCCACTTTGTATTTCTCAAGTAGATCCACCACCTCTTTCTTAAAGTGCGAGCCGTTATCTGAGATGATTTCATTCGGAACTCTGTACCGGCAGATGATGTTGTTTCTGATAAATTTGGCCACATGCGATGCCTTTAACACGGCATAGGATTGAGCTTCCATCCACTTCGTAAAATAATCAATAACCACCAAGATATACTCATGTCCATTCGACCCATTTGGCGAGACAGCACCGATAACGTCGATTCCCCAAACTGAGAAAGGCCATGGTGAAGTCATGTTGTAGGGCTTTGACGGCGGAATATTCATTCGATTGGCATGAATTTGACATTTGTGGCATCGCCGCACAAAACCAATACAATCATTCTCTATGGTGGACCAGTAATAGCCTTGCCTGAGGATCTTCCGAGTTAGCATCACACCGTTTATATGCGCCCCGCATTCTCTGTCGTGGATAGCCTCCATAAGGCGCTTCGATTCCTCTTCCTCCACGTACAGTTTATGCATTCCCAGATGACCTACTTACCTCCCCAGATGATAAATTGGACGGCCAGACGCCGTATTCCCCATTTGTCTTCGGCATTTTGCCCTTGGTGGATACGTCTCATTTTTTAGAAAGTTCCAAATATCGTAATGCCAAGGGTTTTTGTCTTGTACTTCATCCATTACGGCAATAGTTTCATATGCCGGTGTGTATTTCTATTTGATAATAATCGGACGCATCCGAACCCTAAGTGGGATGTCTACCATAGAAGATAGAGTTGCTAAAGCATCAACAAACCTGTTGTTCTCGCTTAATAGATACATGAATGTCAACTTTTCAAACCTCAGAATCAGAACATCCAAGATCTGATGATAAACCTTTATCTTCTATTCTTTGACTTTCCGGTCTCTGTTTGCTTGAGAAACAACCAAGTTCGAGTCCCCGATGCGATCCAACCTTATTACCTCTAGTTCTAGGGCAGCTTCTAAACCAACAATACACGCTTCATATTCTACTTCATTGTTTGACACCTTGAATTAGAGTTTGAAGGCTAAAGGTATATGGGAGTCGTCGGGTGCTATCAGTAACACACATATCCCATAACTGTACTGATTGGACGCTCTGTCAAAGTACATCATCCAAGTTTCCTCTTCGACTTGCAGAATGTCTTTATTTGGGAACAAGTATTCCACTGCCTCATCTCCTTCTACTGGGTGGTCTGGTAGGAACTCCGCTACAGCTCTTCCTTTAACTGACTTGCGAGTGACATATTTGAGATCAAATTCGGAAAGAAGAAGCAACCAACGAGCCAGCCTAACCGTAAGCGCTGGTTTCTCAAAGAAATATTTAATAGGATCCAATCTTGAAACCAGGATTACAGAGTGAGCTAACAAGTAGTGCCTCAACTTTCGGATAACCCATACCAAGGCTAGGCAAACTTTCTCTAAAGGAGTGTACTAGGTCTCGTAGTCTAGCATTTTCTTGTTCAAGTAGTAGATTGCTTTCTCTACCCTATCTTCAGATTCTTGAGCGAGCATGTATCCCATGGTCGTATCTGTCACTAGCAAGTACAGAATTAGAGGTTTGCCCTGCTTCGGTGGTGACAACACATGTGAATTCTGGAGGTACTGCTTAACTTGTTCAAAGGCAAATTGACATTGATCATCCCATCGAAATTTCTTTCTTTTCTTCAATAAACCAAATAGTAGTTCACAAGTCAAGGTTAATTTGGAAATAAACCGTCTTATGAATTGCACTTTACCCAGAAAGCCACGCATCTCCTTTTTGGTCCTTGGTGGTGGCATTTCTATGATGGTCTTGATTTTGGATGGATCTACTTCAATTCCCCTCTACGTGATTAGAAAGCCCAACATTTTTCTTGCCGTTACGCCGAAGGTGCATTTTTGTCGATTCAACCTCAATCTGTATTCTCTAATCCATTAAAAGAATTTCTCCAACGTAGTGTAGTGGCCTTCTTGTTCTTTGGGCTTGACAATCATATCGTCCACGTACACCTCAACCTCTTTGTGGATCATGTCATACAAAATGGTGGTCGCAGCCCTCTAATAGGTAGCCCCAGCATTTTTCAACCCAAACAGCATAACCCGGTAGTAGTAGATACCCCACAGGGTGGTGAATGCGGCCTTTTCTCTATCCTCGGGTGCCATCAAAATCTGGTTGTACCCAGAAAATCCATCCATAATGATAGCAATGCATGGCTTGCAGTGAAATCCACTAATTCATCGATGTGCGTCAATGGAAAGTCGTCATTTGGACTAGCTCTATTCAAGTCCCGAAAGTCGACGCAAACCCAAATTCTACCATCCTTTTTTGGCACTAGGACGATGTTGGCCAACCAAGTCGGATACTCAAATACTAATAAGAATCCTGTATCAATCTGCTTGGTGACCTCTTTCTTGATTTTCAGCACCTAGTCCGGATGAATTCTACTCAATTTCTGCTTAACTGGTTGGGCCTCATGGTCAAGAGGGATCCAGTGCTGTACAATCTCAAGATCGATTCTAGGCATGTCTTTATAGGACCACACGAAAACATCTTTGAAATCTTTTGATAAAGCAATTAAACGCTCGCGCTCCTCCGAAGACAACGGACCCGATTTGGACCAGACGCGGATCCTTCTCATACCCACATTAATAGTAATGATTTCATCAGCACAGGGTTTAGCAAACCTCTCCTCCTCTTGATTAATCAATTTTTCAAAACCAAAGGAATTTTTTCCCTTTGTTTTCATTAAAATTTTGAAAATCTTGGTCAATATAATAAACCAACGGCACAGAAAAGTACACAAAATCTACAAATTTTTCATTCAAAAGGTCCAGATCTTCGGTTACAAACTCAAAAGAAAAGCTGAATGAAGACCTAGACAGGACTTTGGTATATTTGTTTTTAACTGAGGCTTGTTGGTTAAAGCTATTACGAAATCAGACTTACCTGCTTCTGCAAATGCTCCACAACACGCACCACACGCTCAACATCCACGGCTGATTCGAGAGAGAGTTGAGTCGGCACGGGATCGAATTGACTCCAAGCTTGCATTGTCGGCCAAATAGAGCAAATTGGGGATGGGCTTTGAGCAATTGCGGCAGCTCAAGAGTCGACTAGGATGGTGGATCTATAATTGGTCTGGTAGTGGTGGAGTGTTGATTGAAACCCTAGGAATGTTAGCTTTGAACGAAAAATACTGGCTCCATTTGAAACACTGGTAAAATGCTGCGTTTTCCACAAAAAAAAACCCCCTAAATCATTTAAGAAGGTAGCTAAAAGTTACTGTAAAATTACAGATATACCTTCTATATTGTTTAAAGTCACATAAATGAATATGGTTATTTTCTAAAATGAGGAGGGAAAGTTTGGTTTACTTTTCAAAGTCCTGCTTTTAAATTTTAATTTGGATTCAACCTATTAATCAAACATATTTTTAATTGTTTGTTTGGGTAATAATAAACAGCTCAAAAACAGCAAGAAAAGATG